>CM035427.1:70371362-70416362 GCA_020310875.1 Ceratopteris richardii | reverse complement strand
CATGACTGCACCGGGAGGATACCTCATGCTTCAGGATAGCCCACGACTACATGATGGAGCACAGGCGCACCACCACCACTTGGACAGCCTTCCTCCAGGAGGTACGGATGTACCACATACTCCACCCACCTCCACCCATCATCAGCAGTTAGGGTATACACATTCACTCCCTCATGGGTCCCCCTTGTATTAGGTGGTTATTATCCACCGAGTCAGAGCCACGCTCCCCCAGGCACCACTATTTTATCCCCACTACCTCCTCATTACCAGTTACACCATCCTTTGTTGTTTTCAGCCTACACAGTTTTGTGTAGCGAGTATTTTTCCTTTTCAGTGCTACACAGAGATTACCACAGTTATATATGATTTTGTCTCATAGGTCAAGTTTGGCCTTTGGAAGACGTTAATATACCTTTCTTTCTTTCTTTTTCTTTCTCTCTCCTCTCTGTGTGTGTATGTGTGTGCACGCTCGTGTGTGGATGATGATACATGTTCTCACTGGTGTTGTGCACACGTCAACATCTGAGGAGGAAAAAGGGGCCCAAGGAAGTAAATTAACATTTCAGATAGATTTGCTAGGCCAACATACACACTTTTCTGCAGTATCTTGTTGAGCATTCTCATATTCTTGTTGTATCACTGTGACAGTCCATGGTGGAGCTGGCTCAAAACGAACTTTGTCCATAAAAAGGTGAGCCTTTGTGTGGTTCTCTATGCATGCCTCTAATAATGTGCTACCCTGCATTCAGGTTTTTCTTCAACTCAGAATATAAGTGACGACCAATAAATCATTGCAGTCTACAGAAATAAGATATGAGCAAGCCATACCTGAACAGTCCTCACCTGCAGTCACACAGATTCAGCAATTTCAATGCTCAATAAAATCATGTTAGGGAGCTATTGAGAAAATTATTTCTTTGTTTGGATAGAGTACCTTTGTACGGACAGAGAGAGGATTTGAAGCAGTAAACTTGAAGTATTGAGGAAGACACTTGCGTTCTCCTTCAGGATCAGTGTAAACAGCCATGCACATAAGTCTGGAATGACAATCACAATGTTCAAAGCCATGAAGGACATAAACTGCAGAATAACGCATAAATCAGCAGGATAAAAAAGGCTTTGGGGGCAGACAGACAGACAGACAGAAACAAGCAATACTAATATCCTTTTTTATTATCAATGTGAAAACTTGCTAGGATATCTAACATCGAAATAATATTAAGTAAACTAGCATGGGTACGAAATCCACTATCCTTGATCCCTATCCTTCAAAATGGCATCACTGCAGACAGGAAAGTGAAATAAACACTCAAAATACAAGCAGCCCATAATTTCCATTCTACTTGTCAGTTCCCAGAGAAAAATAAACCAAAAGCCCCTACCAAATGTTCACAGATTTAGTAGGTATAAGGAAAGCTCTTATTTCATATTCTTACATGTCGAGCGATTCCTAAACTCACAATATCCTCCTGTTCTACAAGCATGACAGCATCCATAGCCATCCTGAGTTTGCAATATCACACTCAAAAATTCTCCAACACAGAAGACCCACTTGTTTATAAACGTGATGACATCCAGAGCCATCACGAGTCATAATATGGGTTCACCACAGATCATACAGACAGACAAGCAAATCCACTAGCTGTTCATAACCATCAATACACAGTTACAAAAGATAAACTAAATGAGGCCTTCCCAGCCAAGCTAAAAGGAAGGAATAACACAGACATCTACATACCAGAAAAACTCTACCATTGGTCACACCCTTGTACGAAATTGAGAATCCCTATGTACAAATATATATAATTTTTTTTTTTATATATCTATATATACACATATATACACACACACACACACACACACACACACATATATATATATATATATATATATATATATATATATATATATATATATATATATATATATATATATATATATATATATATATATATATATATATATATATATATATATATATATATATATATATATATATATATATATATATATATATATGCGTGCGCGTGCGTGTGTGCGTGCGTGTGTGTGTGTGCACGTGTGTGTGTGCGCGCGTGTGTGTGCGCGTGTGTGTGTGTGTGTGTGTGCACGCGTGTGTGTCTGTGTGTTTGTACATGTGTATATGTGTATCTGTATGTATGTGTTGTCAGCCAGAATAGACTTAAACAATTCAAATATGATAGAGATAACACACATAAATAAGAGAATAAACACATGTTTTGGTCAGCAAATCTCTCACATAGAGCATGAGAGTCCTCCAAGTGTGTTCGCATACTCTTCTCCTTCTGCAAGTGCACTTACAATACATGAGTGCATGAGAGAGTGAAAGGCCAAAGCATGTCTTTATTTAGTCTCAAGTTGGACAAAAGCTTTACTCAAAAAGCTAGATGAGAATGTGCTACAGCCTATGCAATTAGCAAATGACGAAAACCAAGAGTAAGCCTTGCTAATTCTACATGATTAGCAGATGTGAGAGAGAGCAAGTTTTGCTCTATGCAATACCTCACACGAGAGAGCTCTCTCTTTGCGCAGCCACCCAACAAAGGAGAAAGCGAGAGTTATTCTCTTTGTATGTAGCAACTAGTGCCAAAGACGAGAGAGAGTCTCTTTGTGTGCGCTTCAAAGACCTCAAAAGAGGGATCTGAGCGGGGGGGGGGGGGAGAGAGAGAGAGAGAGAGAGAGAGAGAGAGAGAGAGAGAGAGAAAGGGGGACAGATTTTGTTTGTCCATGGATTCTGCCCATTACAGTTTTTCCTCTTGGGCACTAAACAACCCATACTAAATATGATGGTTCATCCTCTCAAATCCGATATGCCCTCTACTCGAGGGGGCGGGGAAAAAGGGGAGGAGGGGAGGGTGATGATGTGTAGGGGGAGACAGGAGGGGGGCTTGCTTGCTCATACTATACCTGGTGTGTTCCTTTGACATTATGGTTTGTGTTTCCAATTACCCTTGCATATTTTGTGGGGCACATGACCATACAATTGTGACTTGTGTGTTCCATTTATCTAACGCATGTGAAGATTGTGGCCTTCTTTGTTTTAAAAGGGTGTTGAGAGAGCTTACATCTTCTCATATAGGGATTGCTACTCTTATGGAGATGGGAATCAAGTACTTATATATCTACTTGCATTTAAGGCATCCCTTTATCAAAGAAAAGAACATATGATTGCTCATCCTAATTGTTGGGTCTACATGTTCATGTTACCTGAAGTGTTGGAAGAAGTCCTTACCTGTTTGTGATAAACTCATTAATCAACTAACAGGGGTTATGACTATAATTAGATGCATGAAAGAAGTCTTTTGTCCGTTATATTTGGCCTTTGATCATACCATAACACAATGTTCTTCTGTTCATGGAGGTGTGAGAGATGGTTTAAAGGATAGACACTGTTTTTATCCTTTTGCATTGGAATTCTATCAATTGCTGAAACTTAGTCAAGATTTATTTTATGATGCTACTCTCATTCCTTCCACATTTCTCCCTATTGTAAAACAATTATGCCATTGTTTTGATATCATGGATCGCTCGCTGGCGCATGCTCACAGCCTGCCCCTCCTTGCCGTCTGCACTCCTGACCCGCGAGCTCTCCATCCCTGCTTCGTCCCTCCGCCTACGCCGCTTCCTTTCCCTCTGCCCGACCTCCCTCTGAAGCCCCCCACCTCCCCTTCTCTACCTAACCACCCACGCCACCCCCCCCCCCCCCCCCCAACCCCCCACGGACTGCAGCCCCCCAGTCAAACCCCCTCCTCCTCGTCACCTCCCCCTCCTTCCCCCCCTCTCTACCCCTCAGTCTTGCCCTCCTACCCCCTATTACCCCCCCCCCCCCCCCCCTTCTCCCTCCCTCTCTCTTGGCCTGGAGCTTCGGCTGAACTCAGGAAGGACAACGAATTAGATAAAAGAAGAGAAGAGAGAAGGAGAAGGAAAAAAGAAGAGGGAAAAAGGGTAGAAGAAGGAGTTTTGTGCTTTGCTCTAAGCAAGTGGGGTTTTTTCTTTCCTTGCCTCCCCCCCTCCCTCCTTCCCTGCATGCATCGGGCACAGATGGACACAGAATCCACCCCCAAGAGGGACTCTTGTGAAGCCCCCCTCACCCGACTCCACTCCGTTGCCCATCCGACACTCCCTTACCGATGAGGGTCGAGTGAGCTTGGCCTCTGAAGTTGAACGACTTCAACCTTCATCAGTGGTCTGCAAAATCATTGGTCTTCGTCCCGATCGTGGCGAGCTCAAGGACCTTCTTCAGAGCAGCTTGCTTGTTGAGGTTGGCAAGCTCGTTAGTATTCAGCCCTTGGGTCGCAGCTTTTACCAGGTGGAGCTTGGGTCGTTAAAAGCGACCACCGGGATGATCGCACTTTCGCCTATTGCGGTTCAGGCGAGCAGTGCCTACATCTGCCCATGGACACATGGCTTTGACCCTTCGGCGACCTCTTCACTCGGCCTACCTACCCAGCGATGCGCAGGGGTTCCTGTGAAGGCTTGTTTCCCTTGCTTTCGCCACAAGTATCTCCCCTTGTTGCCACAGATTGGCAGGTCTCTTGGCACATTCTTGGAGGTCTCTAGGACGAAAGCCTCGGTTGTGGCTGAGGTGACCGGCATTCCCTCGTAAGGATCCTCATCTCAAACCCCACGTAGCTACCATGGAGATTGAGCTTCCTTTATTGTCAAGTAGATGGTTGATAAGTACGCTGGCCTTCCAAATCAGTGTTTTGCCTGTCGCAAGGTTGGCCACCTTGCGAAGGCGTGCCCCTCGCGGGCCAAGAGGCAGACTAGGCAGCCCCCAGGGCATGCGGCTCCGTGTTCTCTTGCAGAGCCCCACCCCCCAAGCCTCTTCTTCCCCTTCCTCAAGCCCCTTGCTGGTTGGGGTTTGGGGCGGGGCTCCTCCTCCTTGTGCTCCGGCGGCCGTGGTGGGCTCTTCCTTGCCGGTACAATGGAAGCAACTTGGGCGTCAACGATAGTTTGGTCGACAGCCCCGTCCGTTGGGCGAGGAGAGGTTTGTTCCCATCGAGAACCGTTTCAACGCTCTTCAAGAGGACTATCCCGTGGACCCTGGCGTAGTGTCGATGCCTCCGGCTTGTAATATTGCTTCGGTGCCCCCTCCTAGGCCTTCGGCTACGGTTCCGATCCTCATGTCTCCTCCCCTGGGCCATCTACGTATGCCCAACTTGTTGGGCCTTTGGGCTCCTCGACTCTTGGTCCTCAATGGTCCCTCGATACTGACTTCCAAGTGAGTCAGGTGGCCCACAAGGGTCAATCTCCCTCACATCCTCCTCCTCGTTGGGTATATCTCCCTTGACTGGATTCCTTTAGGCTTGGTGAGCTTCGATTACCATCTACGAGGGGAGCACTTTGGTTACGAGCTCGCAAGGTTCTTCGGTGGATAGGACTTGCTCGCCACTCCTATTTGGGTCCATGCGGTGGCACTTGCATCTCGCATCTCGCAGTCAGACCCCCCTAGAGTTGGCAATGGAGTTTTCTTTTCCCCTCTACAGGGCTTTGCAACCTAATTGGTACCTTGGGGAGGCATTGCGTTTTGTTCGAGCACAGGCCATCGAATTCTCCCACCACCTTGGGGAGTTGGATATCACTGACTTTTTCAACAGGGCCTCGGACTCTGCTCAATTCTTCTTCATTCCTTGTGTTGAGGAGTGCAAGCTTATTTTATATGTGATTGCATACATGTATATCCATGAGGAGCTTGGCCTGGTGCAAGCACAAGCCGAAGGGAAGTCCACCTTGCTCAGTTTGTGCAGGGTATTGTCAGAGTAGTTGGCTGCCTATCGAGGACGTGTGGACTCGGATTATTCCCCATCCAAACCAGCTCGAAGCTTGCCTGCGTTGTTGCTACATCATCACCTTCATTTGCCCCAACTCCATGAGGGTTTTTTCATGGAATGTTCAGGGATTGGGTGAGCCTCATTTTTTGAGGTACACTGCCCCCCCTTCGTCAGGAGCTCCGCCAGTGTTTGGTTGGTAGGCCCATTTATGTCCTTATGCTCTAGGAGCATCATCTGTCTTTGAGCCGTACACGATAGTGTAGACAGCTTTTGCAAAGGCATAGGGAGGCCTTTTGGTCTGCTCGGTATGGGCCCAATGGCTCCCGGGGTTGTGTATGAATTTCTATGGGGGAGTCTTGGGAGTCTGTGATTTTGGACAGGGGGAGATTATCCCGCGCCTGGCCATTTGACTTATCTTGTAGCGTGGTAGCATGAGGTATGGGTTTCTGACCTTTTACGCCCCGCACCATGAGAGTGCTCTTGCCACTTTTTGGTCCATGATCACTAATGCTATTCCCTATGCTAATGCTTGGTGTGTTGCGAGAGACTTCAACATGATTGAGGCTCCTCAAGATCACCAAGGGGGAAGTCATACTAATGTGCATGGCTCCAAGCTTGCGGCTTGGGAGTGCCTTTGTATGGCATTGAGGTTGTATGATGTATGGCACATTGAGGGTTTTCTCCGGGAGCAGGGCAGCCTTGACTTCTCTCGTTCTAACAGGCGGATCGGAGGCATGAACTTGTCCAAGATTGATCTCATGTATGCCAGTGATGTACTCTCTACTTGTGGTGGTAGGACATGTATCTTGGCAGGTTCGTGCTTTTCGAATCATGCCCTGTGGTTGTCTCCTTTGTGGAGCACGATATCAGAGGTCCCATGGAGTTGCGCATCCTTGAGCAGGTTCAGCTTGATGGGAGTCTCTCTGACCAGATTGAGATGATTTGGTCCCAGCTTTCTTGGGATGAGGGATGTCGGGCTCAGTACCTTGTGACAGCAAGCACATTAGTTTGTTTCTGCATGAAGAGTGAAGACAGCGGCTGGTTCATACTATGGAGAGCGAGCGATACCTACACGGGAGTATTGCCTCCCTTCAGTGGCTCTTGGAGCGTTGCCTGACTCCAAGTGGACTGGCATGCAGCTCGTCCAGGCTCAGGAGGAGTTTCGGGAGATTGAGGATAGGCGATCCGCCTTCTTCCATCACAGAAAGGCCTAGCATTGGACCCAGATTGATGATTGTATGTCCGACGCATTCTTCTCCATGCTTAGGCCACGGCACACGTGCAACGGGCTCCAGCAACTCCATCGGCTGGATGGTTTTTGTGCTACTGTGCATGGGGAGCCGATGGAGATTGCTACCTAGCTTTACCATATCCTTTTGTCGATCGAGGCCCCTTCGGAGACCTGACAGGAGAGTTGTCATGTCCTTCAACACGTACAATGTCCAATGACTGAGGAGATGTAGGCTTGGTGTTTGGCCCCGTTCATTGATAACAAGCTTCTTGATGCAGTGCATGGCATGGCTTGAGACACCTGTCCTAGTGATGATGGTCTTTCGCCTGGTTTTTTTTCTCAGATATTGAGGGCTTATTGGGGATGGGATCCAGCTTGCCTTTCAATAGGTCATGGAGGGGGGCCACCTCCCTCCCTCCCTCGCTTTTCGAGGGTCTGATTTTTCTTATCCCCAAGGAGGGGGGCAGTTGGATGATATCAAACACAAGCGCCCGATCATATCACGCTTCTCAACTCGGCCTACAAGATTTTTGTGAAGGCTCTGAGTTTGAGAGTGCAACCGCTTCTCGAGTCCTTGATCCACCCGAAGTCAAGGGTCGTAGTATCCTTGACAACATCTTCACCTTTTGGGAAGCTAGCTCCTTGGCTAAGATGCACGATGAGCCCCTTACTATTCTTCTGTTGGATTTTGGTAAAGCCTATGATCGGATTGATTCGACCTTGTTTAGTATCTCAAGGTCGGTTCATCAGCTTCCCCCTCGTTCCCACCCTGTTTCTATTTTTTGCTAAGGCCATGAGCGCTTTCTTGGCTGCTCAGGACACTGGGCTACAGGGTATCAGACTCCCAATCAGGGCTGAGTATCTGTTGGATGCTGAGTTTGCTGATGATACTTCCATTTATTTCCAAGGCTGGGAGGCCAACTTGGTCAGATTTCAACAAGCTTTGGATAGATTTTGTGATGCATCAAGTGCCAAGATCAACTGACACAAGTCATGTGGTTTCTGGATTGGTTCGGATGCTCTTCCGAGATGGCTTCCTTGCGGGCAGTTTCAATGGATCCCCCCTGGCTCCGCAGTTAGGTACCTTCACTTCCATATTAGTCTGGATCTTGCACCTGAGCAGCAAATATCTCCCCTCCTGCCAATCAGATTGAAGCTGCTTCATTGGAGCTATGCTCGTTTGTCTCTGGTTAGGCAGGTTGTGGCGGCCAACCAGGTTCTCATGGCTATGATGTGGTATGTCACCTCTTGTTGGATCTTCTTGAGCTCCTGTATTAGCCAGATTCAATGGCTAATAAGGAATATCTTATGGTCTGGCCGGGATGGCAGCCCTGCTCGGGCTAAGGTTGCTTGGCAAGTCCTAACCCTTCCTCTGGAGCACGATGGTCTAGGGATCATTTACCTTGCTTGCCAGAAAAGATCCTGTTGGGCAAGTTTATTGTGCATGGTCTTCTTCTTGAGACCTGGAAGGAATTCCTTCAGCAATGGCTTGGCCTCTTTGCTCTTGCCACTCGTGAGCCTTGGAAGCCCTAGATCACATGGATTTTCGTTGAGATGAGGCGTACCAGCTTCTCCCAATGCAGCAAGGACCGATTTACTTGCAATATCTTGCAATCCTGGGAGCAATTATGCCCCGTTCTTGTCCAGATCGCTCCCTCTTGTATTGAGGAGAAGCTCCGACAGCCTACTACTTGGAACCCCCTCATCCACTCCAAAAGATGGTTCGTGGTTGGTTCCCGCCTACATGTTTCCTAGGTCGAATTTGCAAGAGGTCCTAGGCATAGTGTGGCTGACTGGCTCGATTTTTAGACTCTCCCTATGGCACGTCAGTAGGACAAATGTATGGGGATGTGTGGTGCACCTCAGATGATCCGGGATGTTGAGGCCACAGTTCCAAAGGGCTCAGGGACTCAGGTCGATCCCCAACCGTAGGAGACTTAGCTTGGGGCCTTTATGGGGACTTAGTTCTTGATTGCTTCCAACGGCATTTATCAGGATGGGACTCTATTCTTTGAGATTGGCGACAAGGGGCGGTTGATTCGCTCTTCGATGGAGCCTGTGATCATCGCAAAGAGTACCTTTCAATAGATTCAGGTGGTTGGCATGGGTGGTTGGGATTGGCACATAGATCCGGATCCGACTGACATTCAGAGTCCTCCCAGTTGGCTCTTTCGGGTCTGGGAGGCTCGGCCGTCATCTCGGCTCTTCTGGGACCCGGGGGAAAGGAAGTGTCGCGATCCTTTTTCCTCAAGGAGGCCTACACTATTCCTTTCTTTTAGTACTCCACTAGGCAGGGGCGCAGGATCATCTAGGCACGCCAATTGGTCAGTCCCGTTGTAGTAGAGTTTTGGCAGTGGGGTGGGCTCACGGAGGAGTTTCTCTGTCCTTTTGGTGCCGGATATGAAGCACTCAGCAGTCTCGTCGGGTTGTCATCTTTTAGTGGGTGGTTGCCCACAACAGCATTGTTCTTGGCATCTCGTTCAGCTATGGGGGCCGCCCTTCGGACTATACAAGTTGTGGCTATCATTTGGAGATACAACAGCATTGTCTTTGGAACTATCCGTTAGCTCAGCAAGTCCGGCGCAGTATCTTGAGATTTCTTACATGGTGAACAAGGTCCCATACCATCATTGGGGTGCGGCAGCTTGGGTATCTCTCTCTAACCCTGCCCTCAATTACGAGCATGAGGTTGACAGCATGGCTATTCTGATTCAGGATGGGCAGATTGTCATCACACAAGATTTGCACATCTCTCCCTGGAGCAATGAGGGCGACCCTTATTGGGAGCTGATCAACAGCCTCACCATGTGGTTCATTTGGCGGGCGAGATGCTAGCGCATCTTTGAGTGGCACACGATTCCTCGGACGGAGACTGTGCGGGGCTTTTGGTTGGTGCTGGTTCACACCTTACGTGGGCCGCTCGACTGCCTACAGGGGAAGTCCGATGGCACCTCCCATCGATGTCAGGCCTTTCTTCAAATGTGGAAGAAAGGCCCCTTCTTTGCAATCAAGGGTGATACTATCCTTTGGAGTTACCAGCCGCCTACCTGGTTTTTTTCTCCTCCCCACACTGCCTCCTTTCAGAGATAAGGTTGTGAGGATGTGAGCTTTCATCTCGGGTGTTCTTCCCCCCTTGTCTTTCAATTCTACTCCCTGAAAGGGGTTGTAGCCCACTGGGCGTTGTTTTAACTTACTAATAGAAGGATCTTTTTGTGGAAAAAAATTATGTCATTGTTTTCATGACATAGTGCACACTCTAATGATATGTCTATGTGCATTGAAGATCACCTCATTGCTACAATTGATTAACCATGTGCTATTTTGCCCGATTGAATCTTGTCTTCCTATCCACATATGGATTTCAGTGCTACCACTTGGACTAAGGTTAATTTGTTCTTGATGACGAACCTAAAGAAAATACACGTGTATAATCATGCTCAAGTGAATGCAAGCTTCTCTATATGTGCTAAATCAACAAATTGGAGGTCAAGAATGATCAAACTTCCACTTTATGTTGGTCACACGCTTGTCTAAGTTGGTCAAAATTCTCATTCCATAATCTTCCGGAGGTCAAAGAGAGCTATCCAACCATACATAATACTCCACTATCGAACACCATTTTCCCACTCAAAAGTCAAAATCAGCTTATAACTTTTGACAAGTATGTGACGTCATAATCCTATGCAATTGTGATATAATGATCCAATGCATAATAAAAATTGCCATGTGGCGCTCCAATAAAGCTAATGCATATTCTATAGTAGCTTTTGCAAAAAAGTTAAAAACAGCCAAATTAGGACTTTTCATAATCTTTGGTGAAAGTAGCTTTCCTAGTAGCTTTTGGTACCCTTTTTCATTAGAATCCTTAGCCTATACCTGTCAGCACCTTATACGACCTCAGAGTGGGATCTGAGTGGAGAGAGAGAGAGAGGGGGACCAAAAGAGAGAGAGGGGGATAGATTCTATTCCTCCATTGATTCTGCCCGGTACAATATTTTCTCTTTTGGTATTATATGACATGTAACGAATCCGATGGTTAATCCTATCAAATCCAGTATGTTCTCTACTCAAGAGCGGGGGGGGGGGGGGGGGGGGGGGGGGGGGGGGGCGTTTGGTTGCTCATAGTATACCTTGTGTGTTCCTTTGACCTAGAGTTTGTGTTCCCAATTATCCTTGCATATTTTGTGACGCTGATAATCATACGATTGTGACTTGTGTGTTCCATTTATTTAATGCATGTGAAGGTTGTGGCCTTCTTTGTTATAAAAGTGTGTGGAGAGGCCTTACATCTTTACATATATCTATCACGAGAATTGCTACTTCTTATGGAGATGGGAATGAAGTACTTACATATCTACTTGCATCTATGGCATCCTTTATCAAGGAAAAGAACATATGATGCTCATCCCAATTGTTGGGTCTACATGTGCATGTTGCCTAAAGCATTGGAGAAGTCCGTACGTGTTTGTGATAAGCTCATTAATAAACTAATAAGGGTGATGACTATAACTAGATGCATGAAAGAAGTATTGTGTCCATTATGTTTTGCCTTTGAACACACAATAACAATGTTGTTATGTTCATGGATGTGTGGGAGAAATTAGAATGTCTTAAGGATACACATTGTTTTTATCTCTTTGCAGTAGGTGAAACTTGGTCAAGATTTCTTCTATGATGCTACTCTCATTCTTTCCACATTTCTACCTATCATGACACAATTATGTCACTCTTTTCATGACATGGTGTACACTCACACTCATGATATGTTCATTTGCATTCATGATCATCTCCTTGCTACATTTGATAAAAAAGTGTTATTTTGTGTAATTGCATCTTGTCCTCCTATCCGCATATGGATTTTAGTGCTACCACTTTGACTATGGTTCATATTATTCTTGATGACCAACCTAAAAAATTACAAGTGTAGAATCATGCTCAATATGGTGAATGCAAGCTTCTCTATTATGTGTATATGGAAACTAAATGAGTTAGAAAATCAACAAATTGTCAAGGTCAACAATGGTCAACCTTCCATTAGGTGTTGGTCAAATATGGTCAAAAGTTTTATTCCATAATCTTATAGAGCTTGAAGAGAGTTATCCAATCATATATAAGACTTCACTATTTGATACCTTTTTCCTAGTCAAAAGTCAAACCCTAATTTTTGGCCAAAAGTAAAAAGAGCAGCTTATAACTTTTGGAAAACATGTGACACATGTCATAATCCTATGTAATATTGATCTATTGATCCAATGGCTAATAACAATGACATGTGGTACTCCAATAAAACTAATGCATATTCTATGGTAGCTTTTGCAAAAAAGTTAAAGCCCAAATTGCGGCTTTCGAAATCTTTGGTGAAAATAGTTGTTTTTGTAGCTCTTCGTAAGACTTTTTATTAGGATCATTAGCCTATTTAAATAAAACCTCACAAACTTTGCAATCCATCAAGCACTTGAGGAATTCCCATCTGCGCACTTTCGATTTTCTCTAGTAGTAGGGAGTGTGTGTGGAGCTACCAATTGCTCCCTTTCTCTCTCAGTGTCTGTTGTCTATATCCTCCCTCTCTCTCTCTCTCTCTCTCTCTCTCTCTCTCTCTCTCTCTCTCTCTCTCTCTCTCTCTCTCTCTCTCTCTCTCTCTCTCTCTCTCTCTCTCTCTCTCTCTCTCTCTCTCTCTCTCTCTCTCTCTCTCTCTCTCTCTCTCTCTCTCTCTCTCTCTCTCTCTCTCTCTCTCTCTCTCTCTCTCTCTCTCTCTCTCTCTCTCTCTCTCTCTCTCTCTCTCTCTCTCTCTCTCTCTCTCTCTCTCTCTCTCCCTCCCCTGCTGCCATTGCACCCCTCCCAAGCCTCTCTCCCATCTGCCCGACCACTCCATGCCTAACCCTAACCCTAGCCCAAAACTAACCCGAACCCGACCACCCCATGCCTAACCCTAACCCTAGCCCGAAACTAGCCCAAACCCTAAGCCCGAAACTAGCCCAAACCCTAAGCCTAACCTAAACCGAAACCCTAACCCTAGCCCATTGAAACCCTAACCCGACCTTACCAAAAACCTAAAACTAAACCTAAACCTAACCCGAAGCCAATCCTTGCCAACCTTCTTGAACCTCCTCCTCCTCTCTCTCTCTCTCTCTCTCTCTCTCTCTCTCTCTCTCTCTCTCTCTCTCTCTCTCTCTCTCTCTCTCTCTCTCTCTCTCTCTCTCTCTCTCTCTCTCTCTCTCTCTCTCTCTCTCTCTCTCTCTCTCTCTCTCTCTCTCTCTCTCTCTCTCTCTCTCTCTCTCTCTCTCTCTCTCTCTCTCTCTCTCTCTCTCTCTCTCCATGGCTCCCAAGTTGGAGGAACAGCTGGCCACCTTAGAGCATATCCTCCGAGAGTTAATAGGAAAACAGAAGAAAGAAGGAGATTCTGCACTGAACGGGGTTACCCGCAAAGTTGCCGCCCTCGAAGCAAAGGTGGCAACCTTGGAGAAGGAAAACGAGTCCCTTCGGGAAGAGCTTCTTGCTACCCGCAAGCAGCACTCACGGGACTAGGAGGAGTTGTACACTTAGCTTACTAAGATGAGAACGAAACTGGACAGCATACGCGAGGAGGGGGAGATCGCCCCTCAATTAGAGGACATTCGGGTGACTATCAAAAAGGAGTGCATGGAGGTGGTTCAGAGCGAGCTTGAGACTAAGAAGGATGGTTGGGTCGAGGTTGTGAAAAAGAACCTTCGACAGGAGGCAAAGAAGAACCACCATGAGGAGATCCACATAGTACACACCACCATTGAGGAGGAGCGGATGCGACAGGCTCGCAAGCTTAATGTTCGCGTCTCCGGCCTCACAGAGACAGACGGATCACCAGAGAAGGACGGGCGTCGCTTGTGCACATTACTTGGATACCTCGCGGATGAGCCTCTTCCTTTCACCAGAGCCTGGAGAGCAGGACGGGACACCACACGGAGCAGAGCACTTATCATTCAGTTCTCAGATGAGGCCGGGAGGAGAGACTTCCTCAGACGACGGGCGGTACTACGCACTACACCGGGCACCCCCATCTATTTAGATGACGATCTCACACGGATGCAAGTAGAGCACAGACGCGCATGCATGCCGCGTGTCCTCCAGGCCCGACGAGAGGGACATCGTGCCCACGGATTCGCGGCCTATGAGACAGCACAGCAGGAGGTGCACTTTGCAGTCTGGAATTGCAATGGATCTTTGTGGACACATCCAGGACGCCTTGAGGAGGTGATGGAGGACAGAGACATGATCTTCTTGACAGAGACACACGAGAGCCTGGGGAGGAGCCTACCAAGGATTGAGGGCTATATGTGGGAGTCAGCTCACCGCCGACAGAGAGACAGCAAACCACACGAGGATCAGGAGTAGTAGTCGTGCTCTACAGACAGTCGCTACAGCACAGGGTACAGGTGGTAGCCAGAGACCCAGAGGCACGTTTCATGTGGATACGCCTCAAGCTATCAGAGGAGAGAGCGGCGTATTTCGTCGTATGCTATATTGCACCCACCGGCTCGCGCTTCACACATTCCCCCGAGAAGCCCTTAGGAGGGGAGGGAACAGACACCACATCGCCATATGACTGCCTCAGTGACACCATTATGGAGTATACCGGGATGGGCGAAGTCTTCCTTGTAGGAGACTTCAATGCCCGGACTCAGAGCCACCAGTGTGATATTTATGACTTTGACGACCCTGAGATGCTTCGTACCATAGAGGATATGTCTACACTCAGAGCCTCAGCCGACACCGCCACACCCACCTCATACGGCAGATACCTACTCCAGATGGGAGAAGCACACCGTCTCATTATATATAATGGGATGGCGACCTGGCCCACCTCGGGTGGCCTCACTTGCATTCCACCCACGACACGCCAGGGGGGTAGTGTGGTAGACTATGTTATCGGACCCCGGGAGGCTACGCATCTCATCACCTCATTCACTATCCCACCCATACCAATTGGAGCTGACCACGCATATCTTGCCCTATCCATTCGCGGCTCACCATGCATATCACACCCCGTCACCATACAGCCACATGCCCATACCACCATTCACTTTAGACATGAGCTAGCACATATCTATAGCTCCCATGTTCAAGAGCGCATCTACTCCCTTGATCCCTCTGCCTCATTGGACACCCTCACCACCCACTTCTCCTCGATCCTCCATACATCCGCTACTCTCAGCTTCCCATACACCACCCACAGCACCGCACATTCGACACGGTTGGGGCATACACCCCAGAATAGATGGTACGATGAGGAGTGTAGGCGACTATACCGACATCTCAGAGCACAGAGTATCTTGGGATCCATCACAGAGAGGGAGGCACGACGACAGATGCGAGCCCTCACACGCCGAAAGCGACGAGCTTTCGAGGAGAGACAGGAGGCAAAGTTGTTCGACCTTCTCATGAGTAGGGATTGTGCCACCGCGTGGAGGGAACTACGAGAGCCACGCCCACCCACACCCATAGCAGATCCTCAGACTTGGCACACCTACGCCCGGAGGTTATATGACATCCCAGGACAGCCACCATTGCCGATCCCTCCCACACCGCGTTCTGTGATATCCACCCTCTTCACGGCAGGCATGGTACGACAGGCCATCCATAGGCTACAGCATGGCCGTTCAGCAGACCACACGGGGCTACAGGGTGAGCACTTTATATACGCAGCAGATGTAGTTTCCCACCTGATCGCCCATCTCTCAAATCGTGCTTTGGTTGAGGGATTACCTGACTCGTGGACTATGCATACTATTACGCCTATCCATAAGTCCGGCGATATGATGGATCCAGGGAACTACAGGACTATTATGGTAGGCCATATCCTGGCCAAGATCTATGGGGCAGTACTAGAGGCAGAGCTTAGTACACACGCTGAGGCAGCTTGGATAAGAGCACCCGGCCAGGCAGGCTTCCGCCGCACTTTCTCCACCATCGACCACATCTTCGTGCTTCGTTGCTTGATTGAGAGCGCGAAGGCGAGGAAGCAGAGACTATACTGTTGCTTTGTGGATTTCCGCAAAGCCTTCGACATGGTTCCCCGAGAGAGACTACTACGGAGGCTCCAGGAGCTACAGCTACCATCAGACATGCTATGGGCCATCCATGCTCTGTATGCACGAGTCACAGGCAGGGTACGCTGCCCCGGCGGCCTATCAGACAGCCTTGTTAGCACCATTGGTGTGAAGCAAGGTTGCCCTCTCTCACCCACTCTCTTCGGTCTCTACATCGACGAGATCACGGAGTATATACAGCGAGCAGGAGGGCTAGGAGGAGACCTCGGAGGTACTCCAGTACACATCCTATTATATGCTGATGACATTGTCTTGCTTTCAGAGTCACAGGAGGGGTTGCAGTCACATTTACAGGCACTCGATACCTTCTGCATGGAGAGAGGACTCACAGTGAACCTTGGCAAGACCAAGGTCATGATCTTTCATACCTCCAGGACATTACGCCATCGCGCCTCTTTCACTGCAGCTGGAGGACAGATAGAGGTAGTGGACTCCTACGTCTACCTAGGTGTCACCTTCTCAGGTAGCACAGGGGTATTCTCCATGGCACAGGCAACGAGAGATAGATTGACTCGAGGCTATGTGGCACTTCCAGGATTGGAGAGACGTTGCTTTCAAACACATTTTCAGGAGCCCCGGACTAAGGGGTGGCTCTTTGACACTCTGGTGACACCCGCATTGATGTATGCAGCAGCAGTTTGGGCACCTGGGATCACGGAGGCGATGTGGACACAGATTGAGAGGCCCCAGGTCATCATGATCTCACACTTGCTGCGCAGCAAGCCCTCCGTTCCACATGACATTATACGAGCTGAGCTTGGCACACCACCGATGCTAGTGGAGGCCCTCTTCCAGTTGGTGACCTTTATTCTGAGGGTCAGAGAGCTCCCCACCAGCCGACTCACCAAGCTTGCATTTGAGAGCTCCAGACATTTAGCAGAGACAGGGCATGAGAGAGTATGGTATGCACAGACTTACCGATGGTTAGCAGACCATGGCATGAGCATTACCAATCTTCCCCCCTTTCAGTATGACCTCTCTTCCCCCCACATTACCCTCTCTCGTTCGGAGAGGAATAGGATCATCCGTCAGGATCTACCACAGATACACGTCAGGGAGACATGGATAGCACCACGGGAGCCTCTTCCCACAAAGAGGCAACACTACACAGAGCACTTCCTGACTGTGACAGCGGATGGTTTCATTCAGAGACCACAATACATGGATACATACATGGCACCAGCTGAGAGAGTGGCCATTGGGCAGCTCAGAGTATCATCACACGAGCTCGAGATTGAGGTTGGGCGAGCGACACATACCCCGAGGGACGAGAGACTATGCAGGATATGTAGAGAGCAGGTGGAGGACGAGGAGCACTACACATGTAGATGCCACGCATATGAGGACATCAGAGACCGCTACCCACAGCTCTTCAGGGGGGGCAGAGAGATCAAGGCTTTATTGGAGACAGAGGACCAGCGCCCTCTAGGTCGTTTCCTAGTAGAGCTCCAGCACCGTCGTACATCACTCCTCCAGCAGCAGATGGAGATACACCTGGCCCCCCTCCCTCAGACTCATATTACAGATTTTTTCAGACACACATCCACTCGAGGACCAGCTCGATGCGGGGTGTCACATTACACAGAGCAGAGGAGCTTAGACGACAGCGTCGACAACCGAGACCCCCACTCCGGAGAGTCCGTCCACACCAGAGAGAGAGATTCAGGCGATTCACGCACGCCATGACATGGAGATACGGAGACGTCAGCAGCGCACCCCTGTCGATCTGGACATTCAGAGCATTTTGAGGATCGCCATGATGCCTTACCCACCGATGCATTATATTCTACACCCACTCCAGGCATTTAGAGGGTTGTGATACCATCGAGCCTCCCATCCCTATGCATAGTATCACACCCATTGAGCATATAGAGTGCATACCCATAGCACCCCACACCCTTGAGGCCAGTTATTGTCCACTTCCTTTTATACCCGTCTTTTGTACTCACGCTATATTTTCCTTTTGGGATCACAGTGGATTGGATCATACTGATGTATATGTTTTGTCTCATAGGCCGATTTTGGCCTCTAATAGACGTTAAAAAAGTCTTTCTTTCTTTCTCTCTCTCTCCCCCTCTCTCCCCCACAGGGATCGACTCTTCAGACGACTCCTTGACATCGGAGCTCCGGAGGAGATGATATGGGGGATCTACGCCTTATACGAGAGAGTATCTGGTAGAGTGAGATGTCCAGGGGGCTTATCTGATCCACTTGCTAGCACTCTCGGGGTGAAGCAAGGATGCCCTCTCTCACCCACCCTCTTTGGTCTCTACATTGATGAGATAGTGGACTTCATACGGCAGCAGGGGGGAGATGGCATTCAGGTACACGGGTCCACTGTCCATATTCTTTTATATGTTGATGATATTGTATTGGTTTCAGAGTCTGCAGAAGGTCTACAGCATCATCTACACGGCCTAGATGACTTTTGCAGACACAGAGGGTTATCTGTGAACCTTGGTAAAACCAAGGTCTTGATCTTTCATACATCAGCACAGGTACGCAGACATAGTTTGTTCGCAGCAGCAGGTGGACCGATCCAGGTGGTCGGATCATATGTTTACTTGGGGGTGACATTTACAGCAGCATCAGGGGTCTTCTCTATGGCTCAGGCAGCCCGTGACCGCATCACACGTGGGTACACAGCACTAGCTTTGATAGAGAGACAGTGCCACAAGGCATATTTTCAGGAGCCCCGCACAAAGGGGTGGCTCTTTGACACTTTGGTTACGCCAGCGCTCATGTATGGGGCAGCCATATGGGGACCAAGATTAGCTACATCAGTATGGACAGCATTAGAGAGGCCACAGATCCTCATGATTGCCAGACTTATCCGCAGCAAGCCTTCAGTACCACATGATATCATTAGAGCAGAGCTCGCTGCACCACCGATGCTAGTTGAGGCACTATTCCGGACAGTATGCCTATTACACAGACTTCGGAGCATGGATACAGAGCGCATTGCTTATTGTGCTTTCGAGGCATCACGTGATATGGCATTAGCAGGCGACACCTCCTCATGGTATGCACAGACACGAGACTAGCTTGCCCACCATGGCTTTGACATAGACAGGCTACCACCACTACAATACGACTCTCATGCACCCACCTACTCGCTCTCTCATCAAGAGAGGAATAGGATCATTCGTCAGGAGATATGGCATACATACATACAGAGGACATGGGTGAGCCCTAGGGGTACATTGCCACCGAAAATGCTCTACTACCGCGAGCATTTTCTACATATATCGGGCACGGGCTTCATCGAGATTCCGAGATACATGCAGACCTACCTTCCCCACCACCTACGAGTCGTCATTGGGCAGCTCCGGGTTTCATCACATCAGCTCGAGATTGAGAGGGGTCGGTCCAAGGGAGTCCCCCGTGAGGAGAGGTGGTGCCCAGTATGCCAGACAGAGGTAGAGAGTGAGGAGCATTTTGTTATCAGATGTCCAGCATACTTAGACCTACGAGCAAAGTTCCAGATAGAGGAGTCATTCCAGCTGTGCATGACTATGGGAGACCAGAGACGCTTGGGACGCTTTCTCACAGCAGCATACGAGAGGCGAGAGCGGTCACTACAGCCCATACATCAGCCACGAGTAAGTACCCAGCAGAGAGGTCCATCTATAGGGCTCACGCTCCACCAGGCAGCAGCACAGAGAGCACGGCGCCGACCACGCATGGGCAGATATCGTCGACCATGACTATATCTGGAGGATATCTCACGCATCAGGATTGCCTACGACCACATGATGGAGCATAGGCGTACCACCACCCCCTGGGTTGTCTTCCTTCAGGAGGCACTCATACCACCACCGATGTACCACATACTACACCCACCTCCACCCATCACCAGTAGCTAGGGCGTTTTACTCACATTTTGGATCCGCCCATGTATTAGGTGGCCACTATCTGCAGAGTCAGAGCCACGTCTCCCCAGCCTTTTCCAGCCCTATATAGCTTTGTGTAGCGATATACTTTTTATTTCATTTTATCTTCTACACAGGGTTACTACACTTGTACATGGTTTTTGTCTCATAGGCCAAGTTTGGCCTCCAGAAGACGTTAATATGACTCTCTTTCTTCTCTCTCTCTCTCTCTCTCTCTCTCTCTCTCTCTCTCTCTCTCTCTCTCTCTCTCTCTCTCTCTCTCTCTCTCTCTCTCTCTCTCTCTCTCTCTCTCTCTCTCTCTCTCTCTCTCTCCCCTATGAGCACTTGAAAGAAGAGGGGGAGATCTCCAATGTGGAGACACTCAAAGAAGAAATAAAGAAGGAAATCAAAACCGAGGTACAATCCACTCGAGATTCGTGGGTGGAAGTAGTACAAAAAAGGGTTAAGAAGGAAGTTAGAGAAGACGTGCAGAAAGAAGAGCTCACACGAGTCCAGGATACACTTGAGGAGGAGAGGCTTCGACACACCCGCAGACTTCACATTCGGATTACGGGCATACCCGAAGGAGCATCACCGGAGGTAGACGCCACTGACATTTGCCGTCGACTTGGATACGAGAGCATGCCCTTCACATGTGCATGGAGGGTTGGAAGGGATACATCACGTTTGCGAGCACTCATCCTTAAGATGAGCTCTGAGGAGGCACGGACCGCCTTTTTTAGATGTCGATCAGTATTACGTGGACTACCCGGCGGTGCCCTCTACATGGACGAGGACCTCACGCGGATGCAGGTGGCACACCGACGCGCTTGCATGCCACAGATACTCCAGGCACGCCGAGAGGGAAGGAAGGCCTTCTACCGTGATGGTAAGGTCTTCATAGATGGACGCCCTATCAAATAGGGCCACGCGGCCTATGAGACATCACTACACCAGGAGACACCACTCAGAGGAGCAGTGTGGAACTGCAATGGGGCACTATGGACGCGACCAGACAGACGCGAGGAGATCCTGGCATCACATGACTTTGCTTGCATCACAGAGACACACGAGAGCCCAGAGAGAGGTCTACCACGCATTGCAGGTTTTCATTGGGAATCTTCATTCAGGACCACGACGAGACAGAGTACAGCGAGAGGGTCGGGAGGTGTGGCCATCGTATTTAGGCAGGAGATACAGAGTCGGAT
This sequence comes from Ceratopteris richardii, assembly GCA_020310875.1. Taxonomy (NCBI): domain Eukaryota; kingdom Viridiplantae; phylum Streptophyta; class Polypodiopsida; order Polypodiales; family Pteridaceae; genus Ceratopteris; species Ceratopteris richardii. The sequence continues at coordinate 70,395,173 of CM035427.1, read as the reverse complement.
CCATATTATAGGAAGAGATGAGGAGGCACGATACATGTGGGTTCGCATGGAGATAGCACAGGGGAGCTGGATTTACATTGCTATATGCTATTTTCCTCCAGGCGGATCCCGATATGCAGGACAGGATCTTGGGGGACCGATCCGAGACAGAGACTCACCATACACAGCACTTTCAGATGAGATACTACATTACAGCACACTAGGGGAAGTCTTCCTTATGGGGCACTTCAATGGCCGCACTCAGTCATATCAGTGTGAGGCATACGACATGGATCACCCACATCTCATGAGGGCCAGAGACCCCGATGAGATGAGCACCAGTAGAGTATCGGCTGATATGGGTCAGGACACCACAGGTATGGCAGACATCTACTTGAGCTAGGAAGCCGACATCAGCTCGTTATATATAACGGGATGAATCGTTGACCAGGTTCGGGCGGACTTACTTGCTTTCCTCGCGGCGGAGGTGAGAGCACAGTCGACTACATTTTGGGTACCACCTCTGGAGCTTCACTCATCCCCTCACTTAGTATTGGACGACGCCCACTTGGTGCTGACCATACATTTATTACATTCACACTATCATCTCCTATTCCATTAGACCCTCCCTCACCCACTAAGACACACACGACAATACACTTCACACACGAGCTCTCACACGTTTATGCACACCATTTACACACCCGCCTACTCTCCCTCGATCCACTCTCACCCTTGGATACACTTACATCACAGTTCACCACCATCCTACACGACTCCGCTCTTTGCAGTTTCCCACACCGCACACATACAGACCCTGCATGCACAGGTTCCATGCCTCAGAACAGCTGGTATGATGCAGATTGCCGCGAGCTACGGAAGCACCTACGCATCTTAGAGCATAGAGGGGATATTACACACACACAGGCACAGCGTCGCATGCAGAGCCTTACTCGCCGCAAACGGCGAGATTGGGAGGAGAGACAGTACTGGGATATTTATCATTTACTCATGAGTCGAGACAGTGCAGTGGCATGGCGACATTTGAGAGAGAGGAGACAGCAGACACCCATCCGAGACCCGAGCACTTGGCATAGCTATGCACAGAGCCTATACGAGATCCCAGACCAGCCCCCCATTCCCAGACCACAGAGCTCACGTCCTACTACATCTGACTTCTTTACACCCACTATGGTGGGACGCGCTATTGCCCGTCTACAGCATGGCAGGGCCCATGACCTTTTCGGTTTACAGGATGAGCACCTCATCTACGGAGGCACCACCCTTGCACCGCTCATTGCCCACCTCTTCAACCGTGCACTCGTTGAAGGGTTCCCTGACTCATGGACTGAGCATACCATAGTGCCCATTCATAAGTCAGGAGATACTATGGATCCAGCTACATACCGGACGATCATGATTGGCCCTATATTGGCCAAGTTATATGGGGCCGTACTGGAGACAGAGTTGAGTACTCTCGCTGAGAGGAAGGGTATCAGGGCTCCAGGACAGGCCGGCTTCAGACGAGATTACTCTACCATTGACCACATCTTCACTCTGAGATGCCTGATCGACCGGGCAAGGGTGAGGAAGAGGAGATTATATTGCTGCTTTGTGGACTTCCGCAAAGCATTTGACACCGTTCCCAGGGGACGACTCTTCAGACGACTACTTGATATCGGAGCTCCAGAGGAGATGATATCGGGGATCTATGCCTTATACGAGAGAGTATCTGGCAGAGTCAGATGTCCGGGAGGCTTATCTCATCCACTTGCTAGCACTATCGTGAAGCAAGGATGCCCTCTCTCACCCACCCTCTTTGGTCTCTACATTGATGAGATAGTGGACTACATACAGCAGCACGGGGGTGATGGCATTGAGGTACGCGGGTCCACTGTCCATATTCTTTTATACGCTGATGATATTGTACTGGTTTCAGAGTCGGCAGAAGGCCTACAGTATCATCTACATGGCCTAGATGACTTTTGCACACACAGAGGGTTATCTGTGAACCTTGGTAAAACAAAGGTCATGATCTTTCATACATCAGCACAGCTACGCAGACATAGTTTGTTCACAGCAGCGGGTGGACCGATTGAGGTGGTCGGATCATATGTTTACTTGGGAGTGACATTTACAGCAGCATCAGGGGTCCTCTCTATGTCTCAGGCTGCACGTGACCGCATCACACGTGGGTATGCAGCACTTGCCTTGATGGAGAGACAGTGCCACCAGGCATATTTTCAGGAGCCCCGCACAAAGGGGTGGCTCTTCGACACTTTGGTTACACCAGCGCTCATGTATGGGGCAGCCATATGGGGACCAGGATTAGCCACATCAGTATGGACAGCATTAGAGAGGCCACAGATCCTCATGATTTCTAGACTTATCCGCAGCAAGCCTTCAATACCACATGATATCATTAGAGCAGAGCTCGCTGCACCACCGATGCTAGTTGAGGCACTATTCCAGACAGTATGCCTATTACACAGACTCCGCAGCATGGATACAGAGCGCATTGCTTATCGGGCTTTCCAGGCATCACGGGACATGGCATTAGCAGGGGACACCTCCTCATGGTATGCACAGACACGAGACTGGCTGGCCCACCATGGCTTTGACATAGACAGGCTACCACCACTACAGTACGACTCACATGCACCCACCTACTCGCTCTCTCATCAGGAGAGGAATAGGATCATTCGTCAGGAGATATGGCATACATACATACAGAGGACATGGGTGAGCCCTAGGGGTACATTGCCACCGAAAATGCTCTATTACCGTGAGCATTTTCTACATATATCGGACGAGGGCTTCATCGAGATTCCGAGATACATGCAGACAACCCCACCACCTTCGAGTCATCATTGGGCAGCTCCGGGTCTCATCGCACCAGCTTGAGATTGAGAGGGGTCGATCCAGGGGAGTCCCCCGTGAGGAGAGGTGGTGCCCAGTATGCGAGACAGAGGTAGAGAGTGAGGAGCATTTTGTTATCAGATGCCTAGCATACTTGGACCTACGAGCACAGTTCCAGATAGAGGAGTCACTCCCGTTATGCATGACCATGGGAGACCAGCGACGCTTGGGACGCTTCCTCGCGGCAGCATACGAGAGGCGAGATCGATCACTCCAGCCCACACATCAGCCACGAGTGAGTACACAGCAGACCATTACCCAGTTTTTTCAGCGAGCTGAGCTACATCAGACAGGTCCACCTATAGGGCTCACGCTCCACCAGGCAGCAGCACAGAGAGCACGGCGCCGACCACGCATGGGCAGATATCATCGACCACGACTATATCAGGAGGATATCTCACGCATCAGGACAGCCTACGACCACATGATGGAGCATAGGCGCACCACCACCCCATGGGTTGTCTTCCTTCAGGAGGCACTCAGACCACCCCCGATGTACCACATACTACACCCACCCCCACCCATTCACCAGTAGCTAGGGTGTTTTACTCACACTTTTACTCACATGTCCCCCATGTATTAGGTGGCCACTATCTGCGGAGTCAGAGCCACGTCTTCCCATCCTTTTCCAGCCTTATATATCTTTGTGTCGCGATATACCTTTTATTTCATTTTATCCTCTACACAGGGTTACTACACTTGTACATGGTTTTTTGTCTCATAGGCCAAGTTTGGCCTCCAGAAGACGTTAATATGACTTTCTTTCTTTCTTTCTTTCTCTCTATCTAGTGACACCTGCATTGATGTACGCAACGGCAATATGGGCACCAAGAATCACAAAGGCGATGTGGATGCGGATTGAGAGGCCCCAGGTCACCATGATCTCACGCTTGCTCTACAACAAGCCCTCCGTTCCACATGACATTATACGAGCTCAGCTTGGCACACCACCGATGCTAGTGGAGGCCCTCTTTCAGCCGCTGACCTTTATTCTGAGGGTCAGAGAGCTCCCCACGAGTCTACTCACCAGGCTTGCATTTGAGAGCTCTAGACATTTGGCAGAGACAGGGCATGAGAGAGTATGGTATGCACAGACCTACCGACGATTGGAAGACCATGGCATAAGCATTACCGATCTCCCCCCTTAAGTATGGCCTCTCTTCCCCCTACATTACCCTCTCGTTCGGAGAGGAACAGAATCATCCGTCAGGACCTACTACAGATACAGGTGAGGAAGATATGGATAGCACCATGGGAGCCTCTTCCCACAAAGAGGTAACACTACAAAGAGCACTTCCTGATAGTGACAACGGATGGTTTCATTTAGAGACCACGATACATGGATACATACATGGAACCAGCAGAGAGAGTGGCCATTGGGAAGCTCAGAGTATCATCACACAAGCTCGAGATTGAGGTTGGGCGAACGACACATACCCCCATGGACAAGAGATTATGCAAGAAATGCCGAGAAGAGGTGGAGGATGAGGAGCACTACACACGTGGATGCCAAGCATATGAGGATATCAGAGACCGCTACCCACAGCTCTTCACGGGGCCCAGAGAGATCAGGGCTTTATTGGAGACGGAGGACCAGCGCCCTCTAGGTCATTTCCTAGTAGAGCTCCAGCGCCACCGTGCCGCACTTCTCCAGCAGATGGAGATACACTCGACCCCCAAGACTCATATTACAGATTTTTTTCAGACCCACAACCACCCGAGGACCAAGCTCGACGCGGGGTGTCACATTACAGAGAGAAGAGGAGCTTAGACAATAGCACCAACGACCGAGACTCCCACTCCGGAGAGCCCATCCCCACCAGAGAGAGATTCAGGCGATTCACGCACGCCATGACATGGAGATACGGAGACGTCAGCAACGCACCCCTGCCGATCTCGACGTACAGAGCATTTTGAGGATCGCCACGATGCCTTACCCACCGATGCATTATATCCTACACCCACTCCAGGCATTTACAAGGTTATGACACCACCGAGCCTCCCCTCCCTATGCATATCATATTTGTATCTCACCTATTGAGCATATATAGAGCGCATACCCATAGCACCCCACACCCTCAACGCAAACTATTATCCACTCCTCTTATACTCTGTTTTGTACTCACACTTTATTTTCCTTTTGGGATCACAGTGGATTGGATCATATTGATGTACATGTTGCCTCATAGGCCAATTTTCGCCTCTAATAGAGGTTAAAAAGTCTCTCTCTCTCTCTCTCTCTCTCTCTCTCTCTCTCTCTCTCTCTCTCTCTCTCTCTCTCTCTCTCTCTCTCTCTCTCTCTCTCTCTCTCTCTCTCTCTCTCTCTCTCTCTCTCTCTCTCTCTCTCTCTCTCTCTCTCTCTCTCTCTCTCTCTCTCTCTCTCTCTCTCTCTCTCTCTCTCTCTCTCTCTCTCTCTCTCTCTCTCTCTCTCTCTCTCTCTCTCTCTCTCTCTCTCTCTCTCTCTCTCTCTCTCTCTCTCTCTCTCTCTCTCAGGAGTCAGTAGAGCATCTAGTACAGAGCTCTGTCCACACTCATACAGCCACTACCGGCACTCTCATAGACCGAGCAGTGGAGCTAGGGAGATCTAGACGACCGAGAGTGAGAGGTGCTACACTGTATCGACGGATACTAGAGCAGAGGATTCGAGCTTTACTTTTCAAACGCCCACAGTGCAGATGAGGATAGATCCCTAGCCTTGTATATCAGCACATCCCTCCTATGTATCAGCCCTTTGTTGTATTAGTCTTGGTGTTAGCCTTTTCCCAGCTATTTTACATCTTTCATTTTCAGTACCACTTCCTTTGGTACTCAGATTTTGTATCAGATTCACCAGTTTTGTAACTTTTGGTCTCATAGGTCATTTTGGCCTTCTGAAGACGTAAATATATCATTTCATTTCATTTTCATTTCTCTCTCTCTCTCTCTCTCTCTCTCTCTCTCTCTCTCTCTCTCTCTCTCTCTCTCTCTCTCTCTCTCTCTCTCTCTCTCTCTCTCTCTCTCTCTCTCTCTCTCTCTCTCTCTCTCTCTCTCTCTCTCTCTCTCTCTCTCTCTCTCTCTCTCTCTCTCTCTCTCTCTTGCTCACTCATATTATGGATCCCCCTGTATTAGGTGGCCACTATCTGCTGAGTCAGAGCCACTTCTCCCCAGCCTTTTACCAACCCTTGATAGCTTTGTGTTTATTTCATTTCATTTTCTACACATGGTTACTACACTTGTACATGGCTTTTGTCTCATAGGCCAAGTTTGGCCTCCAGAAGACGTTATTATGACTTTCTTTCTTTCTTTCTTTCTTTTCCCTCCCTCCCTCCCTCCCTCCCTCTCTCTCTCTCTCTCTCTCTCTCTCTCTCTCTCTCTCTCTCTCTCTCTCTCTCTCTCTCTCTCTCTCTCTCTCTCTCTCTCTCTCTCTCTCTCTCTCTCTCTCTCTCTCTCTCTCTCTCTCTCTCTCTCTCTCTCTCTCTCTCTCTCTCTCTCTCTCTCTCTCTCTCTCTCTCTCTCTCTCTCTCTCTCTCTCTCTCTCTCTCTCTCTCTCTCTCTCTCTCTCTCTCTGACCCAGACTCACCTCACATCCACCTCTCCCGTCATGAGAGGAATGTTATGCTCATACAAGATCTCTGGCGATTCTACATTAGTCAGACGTCGCACGCACCACACATGGGATCGAGACTATTGCACTACCGAGTACTAGTTCTTAGACATACTAGCGTACTGTTTCATCCAGCGACCACGCTACATCTCTCTCTGTGTGACCCAGACTCACCTCACATCCACCTCTCCCGTCATGAGAGGAATGTTATGCTCAGACAAGATCTCTGGCGATTCTACATTAGTCAGACGTCGCACGCACCACACATGGGATCGAGACTATCGCACTACCGAGTACTAGTTCTTAGACATACTAGCGTACTGTTTCATCCAGCGACCACGCTACATGGATACTTACATGCCTCATAGCTAGAGGTTAGCGATTGGCCAGTTGAGAGTCTCATCACACCGACTAGAGATTGAGAAAGGCAAAACCGAAGAAATTCCCAGAGAGGAGCAGATATGAAGGTAGAGTAGAGACAGAGGATGAGGAGCACTTTGTATGCAAATGTAGCGCATATGATGACATCAAAGGAAGATACGAGTCTCTGTTTATAGGAAAGCCCACTCTCCAAGAGATCATGGACTCTAGAGACAAGCGACAGCTAAGGCGATTCTTACAAGAGATATAGAGTCACATCAATTTCCTACTCAAACCTACTACAAAAGCCCGGACAGGAGGTAGACAGAGTCAGCTCACTGATTTCTCTATTCCACGACGTGCAGAAGCCCTTCCCCCCTCAGCTCACACACCGAGGGGTGAGTCTTTAGCAAGCTCAAACCTCTCGAGCTAGGAGACGACCCCGTGCTATAAGATATCGAGCCCCGAGACTTCACCGACACCAGATTGCGGAGATCCAAGCTCGTGACCATCGCGCCATGGAGGAGAGACAATTCCAGATGATGACTGATCACATTCTAGCCATTAGGGCGACCCTGACTATCTATGTACCACATCTTACACGTGCCCATTAGTACACCATGGAGCTAGTTAGTTGTTCAGATGCATTCTCATGCTTGTTGTACTACCCTTTTGCATATAGACTATCATAGATATCGCACTCCATACACCCCCCACTTTCATGGGTATCTCCACATGCATACTACGGAGATCTATATCAGCTTTATCAGTTTTTTCAGCACTTTTATCTTTTTTGATTGACAAAGGATACACCCATGTACATTGATTTGTCTCATAGGTCGAGTTCAGCCTCCTAATAGGCGTAAAAACACTTTTTTTCTTTCTTTCTCTCATACTTTATTGTAAGTTAATTAAGGGTCCTTATGCTCTTATTTACTAACAATTCAATATCAACACGAGGTGTGTGGAGTATTTGGCAGCAGCAGCTGATCATATTCAGTTTTTGTTTCTAGTAAGGTGGGGAGATGCCATCCTCCACTATATGTTGGAAGACCGCTTCAATGGAAATAACTTCCATACATGGAAGATAAGGCTCCAAAGTTCTCTCACGAATGATGATCTATGGGATGAGGTTGAAGCAAAGATTAAGCGGCTAGAGGAAGGAGGAATTAGTTTACACACAGAAGCTGCTCTACAGTTTTATAGGTACCAAGCTCAAAGTGCTTCCTTATCTTCAACTACAAGTAGAAGTGGAAGCTCTAACCTAGGAGAGGTATCAACATCAAGAGGGGCTTCAACCTCAAGTCAAGGCCCAGATGCAATAGCTATATCAAGAAATAGGAAAGCTTTGACCACTATAGGTATGAGTTTAAGTAATGGATATATATATCAGCTTGCACATATTAAGAGTGTAGGTGAAGCTTGGATAAAGTTTGAGGGAATTTTTGGTGCAACTTAGCAATCCCTTGCATCACTGTTCATTTGCTTCTATCAGTTGGAGATGGATGACTCTACAGCAATAGCAAAGCACGTAAATAAATTTAAGAGTTAGATGGCTCAACTTCTTGAGATGGATATTCCCATCTCAAAACCTCACGCAGTGTCAGTTCTCTTGAAGAGCTTAAGCCTTAGCCTCTTCCTAATCTTGACTATTCTACAAAACATGATTGTTACTATTCTACAAAACAAGACTAATCCTAATCTTGATTGAGTAATAGCATCCATTCAAAAGAAGGAAAAAAGGCTACATACTTGCTCAACTTGACAACAGCACAGCACAGGTTGACAGAGATGTCAATGAATCATCATGAACTTGATTCAAATGATATGTACAAAGCATGGAGGTGATAGGAGACTCCCTCAACTTAACAATAATGTGTTCTCACTCAATAGAGTGTGTATCACCATACATATCCCACGACTACTCCTTGAGGCTATATATGTATACACTTTTCCAAGAATATAGGGAGTTTCGTATTGATTGATAGGCCATTTGATTCTTATCAATTTCATCTAACTTTTTTAACCTTCCTAACTACCAAAAACTTTTGGGCTTTGACTTTCTCATAATCACTTGAATTTGGTGTCACTAACCATACACTATCGTTTATGTATCACACACAAAAATCTTATCAAAATGCATTACAAATATGAATATCAATAAGGCATAGTATAAACTCTTAAAACATGAGCCAAGTAAATTTAAAATCTTCAAGCTTCGAAGTCTCCAAAGTGAGACCAAGCATCAAGGCTTGTCATTTGCACCAACAATTTGGGGCCACAAAATTATTATAAAACAATACTTTGAAGTCCACAGATATATGTGGTTCGGTTTTATCCTTCACTATTTTTTGCCACGACCTATGGGCTACATCCACAAGGTTATAAATGGCTTGTTGTATCTTATGCAAGTCATTAGTAATATAAAGTTAGCATAGTCCCAACTTGTTGAGCCATTGCTTAATAGCTTCAATAAAGCGAGAACTCCCAGTGTTGTGGTAATGTGGAAGCTTCGAATCCTTGAACTTCCACCTGGTCTCCCTAATAGGAATCTCTTCATGAGAAGCATATGGAGTCACTTGCTCCACTTCCTTTGTTCCTATGTCTATCATGCGATTGTATTCTCTAAGTTCTTTAATAATATTATCCTATGAGTGTATCTTTTAGCTTCTAAATCCTAGTATTCATGGAGTCTATGGAGTGTGTATGTTTCATAGGAGTTTGGTGAGGAGGGTCCTAAGGCCATTCTATGTTTGTTTTATATGTTTTTCTTCGTTATACAATTTTGTGTGTTTTGTTTTTTGTGTATTTATACATACTATACCTAGTTCTATGTACCAAAAGAACAACCAAAAATGCTTTCTCATGAAGTGAATAATATATACCTTCATAAGTTTAGAGTTATCCAAACTTACGAACCCAAGATAGAGAACAAAAACACACACACATAAGAAAAAACAACGAACAAAAGCATGAGACTACACAAAAAATAAGATCGATATAAGACAAGAAAAAATACAAACAAGAAAGAAAACCAATACAAAAAGAAACACACTAAAAAATAATAAACAATATTTAATTTTTTAAAAATATAAATAAATTAATTGAAAAATAAAATTATAAAAGAAAATAAATAAAAATAATAATAATTATATATGATAATAAAAGAAAAAAGAAAAATAAAATTATAAAAGAAAATAAATAAAAATAATACTTATATATATATATATATATATATATATATATATATATATATATATATATATATATGTATATATATATATATATATATATATATATATATATATATATATATATATATATATATATATATATACACACACACACACATATATATATATATATATATATATATATATGCAAATTAAACAAAAACAAAAACAAAACAAAAAGTGCATCGTCAACTTCTATGTCTGTCCAAAACAAGAAGTATCATAATTAAACTTTATCATGCATAGCTTGGACATGCAAAGACACTTAGCCATTTGCATACTTTCACAAGACTGTAGTGCTAGTCTTTGTGAAAGGAATGGGAGTACATGGGCCCTCTTCCACACAAAGAAGAGGAATAGGCTATCTATACTGCAGTTGGAGCGGTTTGTATATTGCCACTGCAACTTGCATTTATTGGAGCTTGTATATTGCCACTGCAACTTGCGTTTATTGGAGCATGGTGCCCACTCAATGGAGGTGTGGAAGGTCAATGTCGATGACCTTGACATTGAGAGGGTCCACACAAAGAAGAGGAATAGGCTATCTATACTACAGTTGGAGCGGTTTGTATATTGCCACTGCAACTTGCATTTATTGGAGCTTGTATATTGCCACTGCAACTTGCGTTTATTGGAGCATGGTGCCCACTCAATGGAGGTGTGGAAGGTCAATGTCGATGACCTTGACATTGAGAGGGTCCATGACATGCCTACCGTTCCAGCAGAGGACCTTGATCATATGACATGCTTTATCAAGACTTGAGGACTTGACCATGCCGCAACATGATACGAACTATACCATGCACATCTACTAGTCCGAGGGAGGCATCTACTAGTCGGGAACCAAATCATGACAATGATGATTATGATGATGATGATGATGATAGTGACTTAGAGGATTTTGAGGGTTGATGATTGATTATGAGTCATGATTTATTTGATATTGATTGTATTATTGACAGTTTACTATTTGACTACTTAATGGTATGATGTATCATTTATGATAGTGTCACAGTTTTGAGTTGACCCTTTGACATATTTTATATATGATTTTGACTCACTCACTTGTCATAATTCATTGTATTTTTCATGCTTTGAATCTTGAATCTTGATGGACATTGGATTGTGAGTTTAGATTTTTTATTCAAATGTCATAACTCATTGATGATTGTCGCTTGTGCAATGTGCAATGTGAATTGTAATTTGTGATTTATGATTCGTGATTTCATAAAGTTACAAACTTACAAGTAACTAGTTACTAGTTAAAAAATTAAAGTGAGCACTGAGTCGTGACTCATGAGTCATGACTCATGACTCCTAACCTCAATCTTTAAATTTTAATTGAGTGAATGTGGCATGTGCAATGTGAATTTAAATTTGAGAATCACAATGATTATTTGTGCAATGTGAATTTAGAATAATAAGTTTGAACTTTGAACTTTGAAGTGGCAAGTTTGACATGTGCATTATGTACATAGTACATACTAGTAACTACATACTACAGTCACCCGTGGCAATGACCAATGTACACTAGATAATAATATATATATATATATATATATATATATATATATATATATATATATATATATATATATATATATATATATATATATATATATATATATATATGTATATGTATATACACACACACACCAGATATGACATATGTATATTGATATATGTATCTAAATCATCATATATTAGCTATAAGTGGCCTAGGATGCCAAATTTGAAAAAAAATGCACAAAAAAAAAAAAGAAAACGTTAGCAACGTTTTCGCAACGTCTAGGGCAAAACATTGCTATGTTGCTATAACACGTTAGCAACACATTGCCTTGGACGTTGTGAAAACATTGCTAACAACCTTGTATCTAACAAATCAACTTGACACGTGTGTCTACACAAGGAAAACATGCAAACCTTTTCGCTGAAGGCTCTATCACATAAGAAGCTCTAAGCTTTTCACAAAGTATTGGGCTCATTTATCTTTGTGTATTGTTCAATCTGCATTTCTTTGCACTTTCTTATAGTGAGTCTCAACTCTTTCACCACCACGTCACTATCAAGGGGGATTTATTAGTACATTTTAGTAATGATGTGTGGGACCACACATACATATGCTATGCATTACATTTTTAATAATATCATTGTCTTCTACTCATAGGGAGTTTCCTCTCCTCAAATTCCAACAAAATAATCTAGGGAGACAATGGATATTACACAATGGAGAAGCCCACAAAGCTTTGAATGCAAGAGCTCAATGGTCTACTTAGGTAAAGGAGCACATACTATGGCATCTCTTGTTTGTAAACCCAAGACTTTCTTCAGCCAAAGTATATGAGGCTACTAGGTTATTTAAACAACAGAAAAATTAAAAGCATTACAGTACCCTTCAAAGAGCACAAAAAACTTTTTCAGGCCCGTTATATGATTTAGACATCTTAACCAGCAAGCATTTCAATATAAATATTACAAGCCTTGTATGCAGTACATATAAAATGCTATTATTTTAAGAACAAGTCAGACATATCTCACGTGTGAGCACCAAGTTCCTTGATGTCATGTTCGATTATGAAGTCATGTCTCCCCCCTCCTTTGATGAAATCCATAGGCGTTTTAGAGTTGTCAGTAAGCATGATCCTTTGACGCTCTGTCTGGATTTCTGCCTAGGAATTGAAGTCACTGTCAGTGCATAGGGAGTCAATGAAGCTCATTATAGGATATAAAAAACAAAAAGTTTGATGTATATGCAAATTAATGAGAAAGAAAAAGAGAACCTGAACCACAAATGTTAGAATATAATTCATGAATAAGTCCTTCAATGTTAAAATATACTCTTGGGTTCTCAGTGAAACAACAAACAACCTTTTCTTTATATTACCTGGGGATAACACAACTATTACTATTAGTACGAGTTTTTTGGTTTAGAAAAGACGCAGATATTGTATACTTTTAAGTTTTAACCAAGGCAGACCTTCATAGTTGGAGAGAACTGATGTCACATTATCTACAGATAGGTCTGCAAGATGTAACTTGCATGCACTTGGGAGTTCTCAAGCAGTATATGTTTGACCATGTTCTTAAAATTATGTTTGTGTGCATAAGATGTGAATGGTAGGAAAGAACAGGAGTGGGGGAACAAAGAGAGAGAGAAAGAGAGAGAGAGAGAGTGCACATGCCAAAAAAGGACAATGGGGGGCAAGTGCCTATGGTTCATTTGGCAGTCAAGGAATGATCTTATATTTAAGAGAACTAGTTATTCACACCATTCCTCTTGTTGTACTTTGAAGGCCTTTTTTAATAGCTGTCTCAGCTTGTCACCAAACATCTGTCCCAACAAGAATCTCACCATTCATACTACTCTTTGGGTCCCTCAACATTCTGCCGAGATGTAACTTTAGAAGACAAATACTCATATAAATAATGAATAAAGGACTTTGTTTTCAACAAAACAAGAGAGAGAGAGAGAGTGTGTGCGCGCGCACGTGTGTGTGTGTGTGCATGTGTGTGTGTGTGTGTGTGTGTGTGTGTGTGTGTGTGTGTGTGTGTGTGTGTGTGTGTGTGTGTGTGTGTGTGTGTGTGAGTGAGAGAGAGAGAGAGAGAGAGAGAGGGAGAGGTGTGAAAACCTTATTGATCTGTTGTTTCTTGTTTGCACATATACTTATCTCACCACCTGCACCCTATCTAGCACTGACCTGAAAAACTACATTTATTTTCTTTCTACATATTGTATATTTGTCATTGTACACAAAATGAGTCTGTGCCATAGCCTCCTTGTCCCAGAAAGGAGTTTGTGCCATAACCTCTTTGTTGTGCACCATTGTGCCATCTTTACACATTGTGCTACTTCTTTTGTCTCACCATAACTAATTGCAATTCGGCATCCTCTGGAATTCATCCTCACCTATTTTTTTCCTGTCGACTTCAATTCTTTTATGCTGTCTCTTTCAAATATTCCTATCTACTTCAGTTTTTCTGCATTGCCTCTTTGATTATTAACCTCGCCATTGATTGTCCCCCCATGCCTGCCATGCAATCAGTCAAGGGGCAAAGCATCCACATTGCCCCTACATCAAGCAGCTCCTACTACATCAATCAGCTCCTACTACAGAACAGTCATTACCCTGCCCTCTTGCCCAACAGATTGCCATTAGTCATAGGAAAAGTAATGATCAGCAACCATTGGTCCCTGCCGCAGTAATACCATCAACTTCAAATACTACACCTATGACAGACATATGTACATAACTTGGGCCTTGCTAACGAGTTTTCAGCTGCCCCTCTTACAACAGTTTTTGTTGATCATCATGCCATGGTAAATATGATGTGTGAGACATCCTAAGAGATGGTATTGGACATGGAGACTCACCTATGTGTTTTGGACGTCTAAAAGAGAGAGAAGGTGACCGGGGTTGTGAAGATTCGAAGCTAATGAAGTTGGTGCACATGCTCAAGATATGCAAGGACCAGTAAGAGCCACAAAAATTTCAAAATAGCCCGTCAATTTGGCAGTTTATTTATATAAACCACCTCATAGGAAATATGTTCATGAGCCATAAACTAATAAATATCCATATTTGTCCAAGTCGAGGAGCCTCAAAGCTTGTGGAGTGATTCCATAACCCTCTAGAATTTTCTCATACTTAATTGCAGTCGAATTGTATGCCAAATGAGGGTTTAGGACCTATTTTTAACTACAGCAGACATTACGATGTGAATAGGGCTCACTTTTTAGAAGAAAGCTATAAAAATGAGCTAGCCTCATTTGTAAAGGTTCCTTCTTCTTCCTACTCTTCTCTCTAATCAAGGTGTGAGTTTCTTTTAGTTTCTTGTGTCTCTTTCTTGTGAGTGAGGATACTTCCATGCATGTTCGCATGTGTGCACGCTCGTGCATGTGTCACATGTGTATGTCTCATCTTGTATGAACTTGTCTATGGCATGCGGGTGGTCTCCACACCACCGATTTGTCTCTCGAATTGGCAATTTGTGGGTGAGGATCCATCACTTGATGGCAGATGCCGGTTTGTATGTATGTT
The DNA here is from genome assembly GCA_020310875.1 of Ceratopteris richardii. Taxonomy (NCBI): domain Eukaryota; kingdom Viridiplantae; phylum Streptophyta; class Polypodiopsida; order Polypodiales; family Pteridaceae; genus Ceratopteris; species Ceratopteris richardii. The sequence goes on along the minus strand of CM035427.1, from coordinate 70,380,060 downwards.
GTGTGAGCGGATCTACACTCGAACACTTTCGCGCCATTGTCAGGGAGGTGCATCATCGGTCATCGCATTGACGGATTTGCATTTGGAAGGTAAGTGCTCTCTGAGCCATGATCATCACTTATTTTTTGTTTTTTTTGTGCTTTCTAGATAGGTAGAGGTGTTCGGAGCAGATTTAGGTAGAGGCAAGAACGAAAGTCCCATCTTCTTCTTCACTGTTTTCTTCACGAGTACATAGTGTACTGCTTTGCTTTTTTATTCATAAACACTCATTTCTTTTTCATTGCAGTTTGATTAAATGAATTCAGAAGATGTTGCTCCCTTAGCGTTGTAGGATTTCTTATGTCAACATTCCTAATAAGTTCGTGCATGTTCGTGTCAAGACAAGAGTATTGTGAGGTGTGGAAGGTTGCATTTCTAAGAATCGGGTGATCTGTTGGAAAACGAGGTCTTCAGCAGTAACAAAGGAAGAGGGGAATGTTGTATGCTGAAGCACTTGTTGCTTTGTCTCACTAACTAAAGGTACACTAATAAGAAAATGTAGTGCGGCCTCAGCTTACCTTGGGCACGAGGGGAATAGGATTGGAAGATGGTTGTTGGGGGGATGGATCTCACACATATAGATACATGAGAAGAGTTAGTGTAGCCAAAGTCTTCCTTTCTATGGGTGCCTCAATAGTGGAGAAAGAGAGTTGGGGCATTGAATGGAGGGGATGCTCTGAGAGGGGACGAGAGAATCATCCATTAGAATTTCACATTGTCCATCGGTGCACTACTCAAGGAGAGCCTCAGGATTGTCGTTGGGTGACGTCCGGCAAGGAGGTTGATTATCATATGACACTGTGGGGAACCCTTGGTGTTGTTTCATGCAACCTTGGTCCACAACAAGGTTCCTTTTAGAGACGTTAGAGAGGAGTGGCAAGAAATAAGGTGTGGCAATCAGCGGGAATCAGGGAAGTGTTAGAGCATGGGCATTGTCAAGAATATGCAGTAACAAACCATCGGGAGGTGGGCATGATGGCCTGATTAACGGAACAATGGCATGTAATTGTTATGCACAAAGGACACCCTCCAAATGTGTTCTTGTTGCCTGTACGAGATCATGACTCCTATGTAATCATTGGATTCCTTTATAGATTTCACTTTTAATTGTTTATACCCTACCATGTAGACTTCTTACTCCTCAAGTCCAGCGGGACCTTAGGGATCCCGTGTTCTTTGCTTGAGCAACCAAACCTTATTTCCTCTTCGTCTCAGTGGGGTGGAGTGGAAAGGCTCTCTCGGAGGGGGAGTATATGAGATGGTGCTCGTTCACTCAAATCCTGAACACCATCCAAGATCTCCTTCCACCATCTAGGTCCTACACATGGGCCAAGAGCTAGGTTGGACTTACTCCCATTGAGGTGACATCCAAATTGTGTTGACTATGCAAAAGGATGAATTGAGAGAAGGAAGAGACGTTGGGCTTATCTCTACACTATAAGGAGGTTGACGATGGTGTGACCATGCAAGGATCCGGCCATCATCCAATGAGCATCATGCCAGAACATACAATTTCATCAACTCTTGGAAAGGAGGCACAAATTGTGAAGGGCATAGGTGTTGTTGCACTCAACCTTTAGTTGGGCTAGGACTTAGTAAGTTTGGAGCATCAGAGTAGATGTGGAGTACCTTTATTCCAAGGGAGCTTGAGATACACCACACACAAGGATGATTTACAGAAAAACTTGCATGAGATCTACTTCTATCAAATTTGGTGACACATAGGGTATACTCACGGCATGCATGGGACCATGGGTTGAAATTGGCATGCAAGACTTGCGGATTTGGAATGTTTTGTGAGGAAAATATCCCTTCACTGCTTATGGGTTGGGATTACAAGCTACGCTGTGGACTTTAATCCAATACACTCAACACATTGATACATTGCTTGCCCAATATCCACGAGACAGCCAAGAGGTGCTAAACATCCATAGACCAAGTGTGGCATAACTCTCTCGAGTTTGGTAGTTATCTTTGCATGCAAGATTACAGGATGTACCATTGACGAGGCATGAGAGTGTTCCTCATCTTGTGACAAGACATCAATCATGCAAATGGGCCATATTAGGAAAGCACCATATGGTTGGAGGTGCACATATACTGTTAGGCATCAAATCCCATATGGGCACTTAAACCGAATATCAATCAGGACCTCAGATTCTCTGCATGCACAATCTAAGTGGGATACATTCCCAAGTTGGAGTGATCAACCATCTAATACGGATCCAGGGCCCCTTCAAAAAAACAAGATCTTACCTACATACACATAAGGGGGCTGACCTTTCAACCCTTCCTAGGAATTATTTCCAAGGTGTGATCTTTGCTCCAAAACCTATGCGCCTGTGCCAAGGAATAAGCTTTTGCCAACAATTATGGGTCCCCATTGTTGCCAACAATTATGGGTCCCCATTGTTGCCAACAATTATGGGTCCCCACTGTTGCTAGTCAAGTGTGCACCCTTCATCCAACCAAGCTTTTATCCACCTGAGCATCATCAATCTCTAAAAACCTCATGTCCTCAAGTGATAGCGAAGTGATGAGAAGCCCATTGGCCTAGAACCCAAACTAATAGAGAACTTGAAGGCTCTTGAGTAACCACTCCATTAGAGCTAGGGCTTAAAACCTATTCTCATATGCTCAAAACCCTTTAATAGAAATTTCCAATGGCACGCACGAACCCATTTCTCGTCGAGCTCCATAATGCTCAATATGCTAATGAAATGGATCATGACTCACCAATTGTGACCAAGCCAATTCCTTCTCACCCTGTACAATAAGATAATTTGTCGGAAGAGAGAGATTTTACTCCTCATAGTCAAGAAACATTTCGGTGCTTCGCCCATCCACCAGGACGAGAGCACATACATATACACATCCAATAAATGAAAAGCTTGGCCTCAAGTGCTAGCATGTATGTAGATAGGGAGGTTTGGAGCTACTTCCCTCTCTCTTCATTCTACCACTATTTGTAGAGGGTATATTGAGGCCTTTTATGGTCTCATCCTCCAACCCTATAGGCTCAAATGATCAAGTGAATGCTCAAGCTTCAAGACAAGTAAACAAGCAATCGGGGCTAATCAAGCTATCAAAGGCACATCTCTAAGGCCTAGATTGAGACTAATTGAAGTTTCTTTGTGTGTAAGCAATTGCTTCGATGGACATACTACACAAGGTAAAATTTCACCAAGTGCTCAATGCAGAAAAAGTCACTGACAGGTCCATGCAATTTGAAGCATTTGGTCTAACCTTAACATCCAAGTGAATCGATAAGAGAGACTACAAGGAGATTCAAGATGTATATCGTTAGATTCCACCCCAAGGACCGTCCCTCTGACGCTAAGTTGATGGCATATTGCCAAGATGGGCTCTCGAACCAACAATTAAAACGATGGTGTTCAGTCACCTCAACTTCAACTTTGGCGGAATGCATCTAGACATGCATCCAGACCATAGTTGCAACACAACGCGTTGCGTAGCGTCTGCAACGTTCGCAACGCAACGGCGTTGCGTTGCGACGTACGCAACGCGTTGCGTTGAAGACAAATTTTTTTGCCCTCTCCTTTGAGCCCGAAACGGGCTCACGGGAGAGGGCATTTTACTTGCCTTCTTGCCTGCAGCGAGCGCACACCCGAGAGCACTAAGAAGCAGCCGAGATCGAACCCTGAGCCCTAAGCCGAGAGAGAGAGAGAGAGAGAGAGAGAGAGAGAGAGAGATAGACTCACCATGCCTAAACCAAAGCAAAATTGTTGGAAGTACGTGACTAGCCAAGGGAAGTTTGGATCGGGTGGGAGTGAGAGATGGACATGTAACCTATGTGGTTACAAAGGGGGTGGTGGGGAAGATCGTATCAAAGCCCACCTTGCCAAGTTTAGTGGCTTGGGCATTTCAGCATGCAAGCAGCCTATGCAAGCTGATATCAAGGATGAGCTCCTTGAGTGGGTAGCTCAAAGGGAAGCTAGAAAGTATCCACAGAGCTCTCGGCCCACCTCCACCTCTATTAGCTCCTGTGATCCTCCTCCACACGATGCTCCAACACATCAGACTCATAGGGGATCCTCTAGTGGAGGGAATGATGAGCATGGACATGATACCGTCGATCTTGAGGGTGACACTCAGCCACCGGTGAAGGCACCTAGAGGATCACTTTCTTCGGCATCCGTACGTGCGGGTTTTCAGAGGCAGCGGGAGCTTGAGGCCAAACAAGGTATAATGAAGCTTTTCATATAGTGTGGCCTCTCTTTTAATGTTGCACGCACACCCGCATGGAAGGAAGCCATGGAGTTAGTGAGCACATTGGGATATCGATGGAGCGGTCCTTCATATGAGGAGTTGAGGACTAGTGAGCTACGCAAAACAAAAGATATAGTGGAGAAGCAGTTAGAGCCGATGATGGGCACATGGGAGAAGTATGGATGCACTATTATGTGCGATGGATGGACAGACATCAGGAAAAGGAATGTATATAACATACTAGTGCATTGTTGCAAAGGCACTATGTTCCTTCGCGCCATCGATGCATCACAGGCTGGACTTACGGTGACAGGTATGTATAGGTGAAATTTCAAGTTTTAATTTTAAGATACGCATTTGAATTTTGCATATGCTATATATATATGTATTATGTATGTACTATGTACTATGTACATGGCTGATTTGGTGTAATTTTTGTGTCACAGGTCAGTTTATATATGGTCATATCCGCCAGGCTATTATGGATGTCGGTCAAAAGAATGTTGTGCAAGTCATTACCGACAATGGAAGTAATTGTGTGGCCATGGGTAGATTGTTAGAGGCAGAGTTTCCCTCCATTGTGTGGACCCCATGTGCCGCACATAGCATTGATCTTTTGATAGAGGATCTTGGAAAGATCCCTTGGATTCATTCTATTTTTTCCACCTGCCATAAGGTGGTCTCTTTGTTCACAAAGAGACCAAAACTATTAGCTATTTTCAGATCATACAGTGAGTTGGATATCCTAAAGCCTGCGAAGACCAGATTTGCTCACATGTGCATAGTGATGGAGAGACTACTTCGGGTGCGGCAGGCTTTGATGCAGACAGTTGTGTCTACAGAGTGGATGGACACACTACCCTGAGAGCAGATTTTGTACGGATTACATGCTTGTTGGATTCATTTTGGAGGGATGTAGAGGCACTTGTGCGTGCCATACATCCATTATATTCTGTTCTTCGCATCGTTGATATGGAGGGGAGTACATTGGGACTCGTCTATGAGTTCATGGATCGAGTTGGCGAGTCCCTTTCACGTTGTCCACATTTGACATTGGACAGGTATTTATTAAGTTATTACTTATTACTTTGAATTTTTGACACTTAAAATTCTTATTATCTTAAAAATTAGTCTCTAAAATTTTATAATTTCTTTGTTTATAGGATTGAGCAGCTTAAGGCTGTGTGGAGGGATCGATGGGATTGGTTTCATCGCCCGATCCATGGGATGGCACACTTATTGCATCCCTTATGGAGATCTCAGTAGGCCATCGTGGATGAGGAGCTCTTGAGTGCATGGAACACATATGTATATAGGCTTTATCCAGCTGATGTAGAGTTGAGACTTCAGTTGGAGAGACAGCTCTTGGTATTCCAAAATGGTGGTGGCCATTTTGGAAAGGATACGGCTTGTTTGAGATCTGCTCAGTTGCGGCCAGTATCATGGTGGGAGATGTATGGTGCTAGTGCTCCTCAGTTGGTAAGCACTAAGTCAAAAGTCTTTAGTGTACTGTGTGACATGTGATAAATATGTATTATGATTTATGTACTAATTATTTTTTGAATTATGTTGTAATGCAGAGAGAGTTAGCTATTCGTATCCTTTCACAGGACTGCAGCGTAAGTCCTTGTGAAAGGAATTGGAGCACATGGGCCCTCTTCCATACAAAGAAGAGGAACAGATTATCTACAGCGCAGTTGGAGCGGCTAGTTTATTGCCACTGCAACTTGCGTCTCTTGGAGAGCGGCGGACATACAGGAGATGTGAGGGAGGTCAACGTGGACACAGTAGATATAGAGAAAGTCAGAGATATTCCAGATGCTGTACCATGAGTTGACCTTACCTCAGCATGATACCAGATCATCTCGGAGCCGCAGAGGACCTAGTGGTAGTGGTGATGCATCCACTAGTAGCCGACCACATACCACTACTACTAGGGATGATGATGATGATGATGATGATGATGAGAGTGATGATTTGTCATCTGACACCATGTCAGAGTGACAGAGTTTGATTATTGACATTTGAGGCTTTGACATTTCATGTTTGACATTTGGTATTTCATGATATGTATTTACTATTGTGATGACAGTGGACACTTATCATGACTCACTTGTGACTTTATATTTATCATTTGCCACTTATGATTTATGCCATGCGTCATGATTCATATGATTTATCATTTATCATTTGTCATAGTGATCTCTATGTTTTTATTTTGATGTATGAACGATGATATGATCATGTGACATGTATGATGCCAGGTGTTATCATTTATATTATGAATCATGATGTTTATTGTAATTTGTTAAAAGTTAGAAGTTAGAACTTACTACTTAGAAACTAGAAACTTGAAAGTTAAGTGTTATGATCATTATGTTGTTAGAATCTAGAATCTAGATGATGATGTTATGATTATTGATGTTATGATTGTATTTGAATTTTGATATAATGATGATGTATTTGAGATAATTGTATTTGATATAATCTTAAGGCTGTGTGGAGGGTTATGATATAATCACGAGTCACGACCAAGTTCCAACTTTCAAGTTAGATTGATAATCTCTATTATTTATGATATATCTTATATTGTAATAAGTATTTTATGGTATATATAGTCATATCCCACCTTATTACATATCATAGGACCCAAAATATGTGAAAAAAACATATAAAATTTTTGAAAAATAAATAACTTTATCGCAACTCCTAGGTCAAGACGTTGCCCTCGTTGCTAACCCGTTGCCGTTGTCGTTGCGAAAACGTTGCTTTCCACTATGATCCAGACGGATGATGATATGGACCACCTCATCAATCAACCAAGAGCACAAAGTCCTAAGCCCAGAAACCAATGTCCATCTATGGAAGAAATGTTGGAGACACTCGAGGAAGTTAAAAGCAAAAAGGAAGAACCCACCTAGCACTCCATCTTGGGTGCAAAGTTCAAGGCCAAAGACTCCTTACCTACCAGTAGGCATATTGACCAAGAGCATAATGCACCAAATGGAGTCTTGATTTGGTAAGGTATTGCACCCACCTCAACTAGCACCAACCAATGAGAAACAATGTCTTAGTGACCATCTTTGCAACAACCTATCTAGGGGCACCCCCAAAACACACACTCTTGGCTATACAAGACTCTCTTCAAGCCACACACACACGGAGCTCAACCCTATGAGGAACATGTGTCTTGGTCATCACAATAGCTAAATGCCTTTAGCGGCACCCCAAACACCCTCTCAGAGCTATACAATGCTTTCTCAAGGTACACAAATGTGGCTAGACCCTCTCGACAGAGTAACCCTCTCATCAAGGCAAGACCTAATATACCTACAAGTTTTAGTGCCAATCATCAAGGCACTTACTCAAATCATGTGGGGACCTATTACCAAATAGATTCAACCCATGCCTCCGACTCCTATCATCACTGAATTGTGTAGACATTATGAACTTTAGGTGGCCCCACATACAATACTCCCAACTTCACAACCTTGGAATCAAAGTGCCCCTCAAAGTTATCATCTTAGCCATCCACATGGGGCTTAGGGCTTGCTCCCTTATCTCCCAACTCCAGAACTTTAGGAGCATCTCCCCATGGTGCATCTTCAAAGGTGCCTCGTATTGAAGAAACAAATACCCAACAGGTCTCTTCTGCACATGCACATGCCACAAACACCTAAGCATTGCTCTGATTGTGGAGAAACTCAACTTTCTAAAAATTGTTCGGATAATCCAAGGTCGAAAATAAGAATAATTCATTGTTGGAAGTGGTAAGGTAGTCACGTCTTATCCAATACGATGCATCTAGTAAGATTCACGTATGGTACAAGATCGTACTAAGCATTCTATGTACGAAACTTTCTTGCAAAGTCACCAGGGGACGGGGACGGGTCTCGGGAACGGTGGTGTCCCCGGGACGGGGACGGTGCCTCGGGTGCATCCCCGGGACGGCACTAAAATAATGCATTTTTTTCCAAAATAATCATATGAAAGTCATGTAGAATGAATTTGCTAACATATTAGATGACTAATAACATGAAGACCATAGAAAAAAGATGTTTTTTAAGTATAAACAATATACACATGTACGAGTAACGAAGCTTGAAGGACATTGAAAGTGACAAGTGACAAGTCATATGTATTTCATCATGTCAAAAAAGGTGGATACATCATCATCATCATATCAAAAAGATGTTACATCATAATGACAAAAAGATGTTACATCATATGGTATACCATCGATCTACAAATGTCAAAAAGACTAGCCTGGAACATAAATGTAGAGACTACAACATAAGTATGACTATGGAGAATCCAAGTGGGGAGTCTCATTTTCTGCAACACAATCAGTGGCTTCTACTTCATGTTCTTCATTTGCGACTTGGTCTGACTCGTGCTCTACCTCCCATTCTCTGAAAGGATCTCCTTC